>BCHV01000018.1:464111-491663 GCA_001599735.1 Naganishia albida | reverse complement strand
AATGTATGAATCCGGTCGTTTCAAGATATGTTCCAATTGCGAGAGCTGGTAAGAACTTCGAGTTCAGCGGCACGCCAACGGCTCCAGCTTCAAGCAGACTGACTTTTGTATACATCTCACTCGCTGACTTCTGCGGACCTTTGGCCTGTTGCACTACTGGTCTAGCTCTGCTGGATCCAAATTCTGCGTCGCTATCGCTTCCATCCATATCCACATCTTGATCAGAGACGATGCTGACGTCGTCATCCGACATCGAGTTGTTTGGCGCATTCTTCTTGGCCTTAAGGGGTGCTTTCTTCTTCGCCGCTGCTCCTACGGCCGTCTTCTGCAAAGGGGAAAGTCATCAATCCATCGTTTTGATTATGAGGCTTCCGTCCACACCTTTGCTCCTGAGGCTGTCGTCGCTTTCGCCTTGCCTTTTGCTGCTGTTGTTGTTGCTTTCGCCGCTGGTGCTTTCTTGGGCTTAGGAGCTGCCTTCTTCTTTACAGCGGGTGAAGCGACGATGCCGAAATCAGAGCCATCGTCGTCGGATTGCTGGAACGAAACCTCGGAATCGGACATCGTGATGAATCTCGCGATCACGCCGACGAATTCCTACACTTGCTTCAGTCCGGGACGTCGAAAGGAGGCGCGAATGGAGTGAAGCTGTAGATATAGGAGCCAAGTCGAGAGAGTTGACAGAACTTCTACGAAATCAGGTTGTTATTGATGTCGCCTCTCCGCCAGAGCGCGTTCCATCTTTCGGAAATGAGAGGGCGTATCTCCGCCTAAGCCTTACACGCTTCCCCTACTTGAAACGCCGCACGCAGTTCGTGACGAATTCATGTCGGAGCTATGTCGATACGGCATACTGGAATACTGGAGGAAGGTAGTACCAATCAAGCACCGGTCACCTCCCCACTTGCGACCATCATCTTCCAGGAAAACGCTCTCTGGTATCAGCGAAGTTGGCGGGACGGCAGTGTTCAATCAGTGAGTACGAGTGCTGCGTGACGTCAGGCAGCGGAGGTGGAATGCGTGGGGGAGAAAGGGATTATCGTATCCGGTCGAAACTGCAGGGAGCGATGGCATCACTAAGACGGTCGTAGTCACTGATCACGGACTGACAACCTTGTACTACCCCCTCCAGGTTTTGACTTGCAAACAACGTAGAAGAAGCGGAACGCAGTATTGCGAACAATGAATATCTTCAGGCTACTGGGTATGTCTCCTGTAGCCGATACGTCACCCTGGTTGGCAAGCGAGTACTAACTTCCAGGATACCTCACTCAGGCGACTTGTCGCATCTGGCATCCATCTTCATTCTGTTGCACAAAATCCAAACCACGCGATCATGCAGAGGTAAGCCTCTCGAAGATAAAGAGGACGTCGTAGCTGATACCCATCTGACAGGTATCTCGTACAAGACTCAAGCCCTTTATCTCACCGTATTCTGCACTCGATATGTCGACCTTCTACTGGGCAGCTGGGTTTCACTGTACAATGCCATCATGAAGATCTTCTTCATCGGTAGCAGTGCCTACATTCTCTACTTGATGAAGTTCAAGTACAGGCAAGTTGGGCGCACATTATGATGCCAGAGACTGTGCTGACCTCTTGACGCCCAGACCGACTCACGACGCATCGCTGGACACTTTCCGTCTCGACTACCTGCTTCCACCTGTGGCGCTGATGTCCATCATCTTCACCTACGAGTACACACCGAGCGAGATCTTGTGGTCATTCTCAATCTGGCTTGAATCCGTCGCAATTTTGCCGCAGCTGTTCATGCTCCAACGAACCGGAGAAGCAGAGACGATCACGACACATTACTTGGCTGCGTTGGGGTTGTACCGAGGGTTGTACATTCCCAACTGGATATACAGGTCAGTCAAGTCTCCCGGCGTGTCCATCAGGATAGTGACCAATCCCCCACCTGGCACAGGTATGTCACGGAAGGATCAAGATCGTTCGACCCCATCGCCATTGTTGCTGGTATCATTCAGACGATCATCTACGCCGACTTTGGTTACATCGTAAGTCACCAAATCGCGCTTGGTCCTACATTACGTCTGATCATGTACAATTGCCACTTGGTCTTCCCGTCGCACAGTATGTCACGAAGTAAGTCTACGGGTTGCGGTCGACCTCGGTTCATTACTGACGCGCTTCGCCTATAGGGTACTCCGTGGCCAAAAGTTCGAATTGCCAGCATAGACATCAGCTGGCCCTTCTCTGTCACTCGCAATAGAGATGTGCAATAGAATAGCGCTAGTGATGAATGAAAAAGGCAGTCTGTTTCCTACTACGGCAATCTTAAATCATGTACAATCGTTCTGAAATCATGCTTTAAGGCCTGCCTCTGGTTGTCTCGTCAGTTCCATAACCGTCCCCAACGGCATCCTTGTTTTCGTACAGCCCTGGCAATACGTGCCGCCTAAATGTGATCCGCGATAGAGCAACTAAAGTCGAATTTTATAGGAGAGTATTGACGGATGCAGGGACAAGTCTTCGCGTCCTAAGTCGCGTCAGATGATACATGAGTCATATAGCCTGAGACATTATTCGAATCTTCGACACAGCACTGCGAGACAAATATCAGATCCACCAGTGTCAAACTCTTCTTCGTGGATATCAAAGGATACATCCCGACAAACGCGGCCGTAAACTTATCAAGCAGCCCGGGCATCCCGATCCAACGTCGCTTGGAGAAATAACATCGCCCGAAACAGCGTAAATCTTGAACTTCACATCCACCCGACAAAGGGCAAACACCATGGTCGCCGCCAGCAACCCAGATGCGATCTTGAGGCTTCTCTGCGATCAAACGATGGCAAATATCGCCTTGCTACAAGCTCATTCTGTCATACCATCGACCGCGGCCCTGGAAAACGTCAAAAACGACTTGCAAAATGCCTTGAACGAGATCAACACTCGAGCAAGCTTGTTGAACTTGAACGTATCGACCGACAGTCACCAAAGTCAGCCATTGCCATCGCAGGCTTCGTCGCACTCGCCTTATCCTCAGTCCAATGGAGGGAGCGTTTCGAACACGGCCCTGGTTCCTGCCTATGGAAGTCATGCTCCTCCAGCCCTTCCCGGAAGACCGTTCAACGAGAGGGCAGAAAGTCGGGCGATCGCTTTGTGGGACTATAGAAGCAATAACAACGACGATTTGCACTTTGCGACGAACGAAACGATTATCATCGACGAAGAGGGTGAGTATTCTCTCGGCGCTTCCTCTTCGAGAAAGGCCGACTGACAACTCTTTCAGTCAATTCGGATTGGTATAAAGGTCACCTCGAGTCAAACCCCTCGAAAATCGGATTCTTCCCAGCCAACTATGTCCGAAAAGAACCCCGTGGAGCCATTTCAACTCCCGCCAGTCAGAGATTCGTTGCGCCGCCGTCTCAGCCACAGCAACAAAACTCTTTCCCCCCACCTACCGGACAGAACTTCAACCCGCATGCATCTCAGCAACCCTACAGCCAGCCAGGCTACAATCCCTACCCGAACCCGCAGTATCAGACTAGCCATGCGTCTCTTCCGCCACCGCCCGGTTCCCATGATCCAACGGCGTTGGCTCCGATGCCATATCCATCGGGCTCCATGACCACGGCGGCAGTCGCTCCCAGTGGAACTCATGCGGTGGTAACGAATGCCGAGACGGGAAAGAAGAACAAATTCGCGCTGAAACCTGGATCTATGAAGTCTACGGTAAGCCTAGACAGATCCGCCTTTTGCTAGTACTCGCCGCTGAGCATCTGGCCCTTCAGCTTGCGCATAGTGCTGTCGGAGGTGTTGGCTTCGGTGTGGGCGCCAACATTGTAAATCAAATCTTCAACTAGGGACACTCGGCCCCATCAGCGTTGATAGCAAGCTGTGAAGGCCGTGAGGCTTTTCTGAAGGACTCCTTATGCGCCAGTGCTGCACGAGCCCACCTCATCAATGCAGTCGGGCCATGGTGCTTCCCCCCCGCCATATCAGCCGAAGGGGCTTGAGCATTCCTCCAAAGTGCTTCGTACGGCGCGAATCATTAACGCTCGGACAGATCTGAGATTCCGTGGGTCATTGACATTCCGATCCTCTTGGTCATGCTTGGGCACACTGTACAACTTGTCTTATAACCCAGATCGGCTTTCTCGGGGCGATAGATTTACCATGTCGAGAGATCTAAGCCACACCTTTCATGCAGAAAGTCGCCGCATATTTGGGCGACCTGAGATCGTTCGGAGCTGGACGTGCGTCGGATTCGTTCGTTGACGTCCTGCCCAAGCATTACATCAGGTCAATGCGTTACGATTAAGAACAGGGCCAGATTTGTCACTCACCCGCAAATCCTGTCGGGCCCTACGCCTTGCGGCTTTGATCATCTTCTCCTCGGCCAGAGCGGGCAACGAGTCGGACGACCGGTCCGCTTTTTTCCTTTCAGACTCCAACTTTTCAAGGTGCTCTTCTGCAAGGTCGCGCTCATGTCGAGTCACTGCTTGCACGACGGTGACTATTAGGCCGTATTCTCGAATGCGCATGACGGTTTGGTGCACAGCGTCATCTGGTAGCAACGGCAATCCAATCACCTGCATCGGCTCGCCTCTAGCAAACGATGCGGGTTTTGTGTGGGGAAGTTCCATGTCTTGAAGCGCAGAGTCCAAGTCAAGCAAGATTCTCACAGCGGACACATCGAGAGAAAGCTAGGGAGATCGGCCCGTGATGAGCTGATGGACACCAAATCAACTTCGACCCAAGGGCTCACCGATGACAAAACGCAGCTTGGAGCCAATAGGTTCGCATCTTGCGATCTTTTCAGAACTTGCAATGCATATGTGAGATCTCGCAACATGATCACTATGCTGTCGGCTGCGACGACCAGGCTGTGCATGATGCTAGCTGCCTCGTTGTTGACAACGGATTCAAGCGTCTTGACCGAAAGGCGCTTTTCGCTACCGTAGCTCTGTTCGAGGTATGTTTGAATAAGGTTGGGCTTGTTGATAGCGTTGGTGATCGCTCGTAACAACCGAATTAGCGAAGGGCCATAATCGTGCAAGAGCGACATCTTGAGTTCCGCGTCCTCGGCGACGACTGTAACGAGATGTTGCAGAATCTCCAACGTCGCAACTACTTCCCTCAAGCCCTCGAGGCTGACGTCTCCGTGCAGTTCCCACTCGGTGGCTGCACGCACTCTCGCGTTTGCCCTGTTCATGAACGGAAGTACCTCCTCCGTCACGATTGTGGCGATATAGGGAAGCTTGCGCAAGACAAGCGCCATGTTGCTCAACATACTAGCCCATAGTGCATTTAAATCTGGGACACCGGATGGTCCCGATCGCTGTAATGTCGCCAGTTCGGTGAGGCTTGAGGCCGAATAGGTGGGAATGGCTTCCGCAGTCGAAAGTCGACCAGCTCCGGTGGCGTCTTGAGCAATAACCCGATGGAGCTCGAGCAAGAGGCGACATATAATGGCGTGCTGTCTGGCTTGATCTCCTGCTAGATCTAGCTGAGAAATAATTTCGCAACTGCGCTTGACTATGCCGTGTTCGTCGATAATCTGGACCAAGATTTCGAAAAGGTGGGGGTTGGATGCATACATGTCGTAGATGGTGTTGGCCTTTTCGATATTCTCCAGCTGTATCGGCGAACCATTGGATGTCAAGGTGAGCATGGCGTCACTCATGATCTCCGTAACGAAAGCGCCGATTCGGCGAAGTGCAGGACGCAACTTCGATAATGTCTTGGTATCCTCCCAGCTTGCGCTGGTGTAGGCGATAGACAGCAAATATACGCAAGAATCGAGTATGGCTGTTTGTAAATACGCGTTTGTCGATTGCGCTATTATCGTCGGCGAGAAAACGGGATGGTCGCACAATACGGAAAGAGCCTCTACGCATTCAATCAGCCACGTTGATTCGCTCGTCCATTCCCCACGCCAAACGGTTTGCAGAAGGCTTTCGATAATCAGGTAGCGGTCCATCTGGACAGCTAACATGAAATCACCCGCTCGGTCTTCTCTGCTCGATTCCAGCATGATAGATTGCACTGCTTTTGCGGAACTGAGCGCGACCCCTGGTTTCGTGGCGAAGGCGATTACGTTCGTGGTATACAAATTAACCGCAGCTGTGAAGCGTGTATCGGATTGCATTTCGGACCAGTAGAGGTTGATTGCGGTGAGCTGTCTGGAAACAGAAGTTTCTAGTTCTGCGTTCCGGATCGCGCTTGTGATGCTTCTCAAATCTGAGTCATGCATATGAGTTTCCGTCCTGCAGCACAATTACGCGGCGAAGACTCACCGAAAGCATAATCTTCCCCGAACGACGAAGAGTCTTGGTATGTTGGGTTCGTAAGCTGCTGTACGTTGCAGTGCCGGAGGTGAGTTTGGATGGCTGTCAGACTATCGCTTATCGCTAAAGGCTGACAAGAGTTCTGTCCGGCTTCTGCGACGGTCGTGCGATAGTCCTCAGTCTCACCCAGCAGCTTCAATGCAGCCTTCTCTGCTGCATCCCTTTCCTCGGCCGTCGCGGTGGGTTCCATACGCTCCAGTATGGCCGCAAGAATCCGCACACAGCTGGCGCGGATACGCCTTCGAGACGAGTAGCGCACCACCTCTTTCACCAGGAGAGCCCGATCTTCGTCATCATGAAGCATCTGTATGCTGATCAAGGGCGCAGTCGCTTGAGATGAGATTGCCAGCTGATACACGGCATCCCAAAGTGGCGAATTTGAGTCGCACTCGCCGACCACCGCGATTTGAGGGTGTTCAGCGTAAACGATTTCCAGTATTCGCATTGCAGACAATAGAGGCGTCGGATCGTTGTCCCAATACGTGTCCCACTTGATGATGACATCTATGACGTCGGCGAGAATCGTTGGCGAGTCCTTCTGATCGTCTTTTGTGGAGGCTCCTGGTCCGAAGATGTATATACTCCTTGGATCGAGGCATAAACTGGCGAAGCCGGTTTGATACTGGGATGCTGTTACGAGCAAAGTCCATAGTTCTCGCCGAAGTTCGGGACTCCGGCTTTGCGCTCGGAGAACAAGCTGCAATTCACGCCCGACGCGTCGAGGCTCCTGCAAGCAAGGTAGCAGGGAAAGAGAACCATCTTCCGCACTCTGAACCGCAGCGAGTCCGTTAAGAAGACCCGCCGCGGCTGTCGCCGTCGTGACCTGGAAGCCGGGCGAGAAGGTGTAGTCGAACAAGATGTTGACGAGGTGATAATGCTCCTTGATGTCCGACACTTGGACGGCGGGATTATATATCATCGATAGTAGTGCCGGAAGTCCGGCCCCGCTGCGATATATTCGGCTGGCACTCCTGATCAGTGAGGAAGCTAGTTGAAGACCTCGCGCGAGTGTCTTTTCCGTTGCAAAGATTTCGGCTTGTCGACTGTGCCGGTATAGGGATTCCAGCAGGCGCTTGGGCTGAGTTATGATTCCAAATAGAGAATCGAAATCGAAGGGAGACGGGTGCAGAATCAGTTTGTCGACAAGTAAAGTGTTGACGGCCGTAAGAGGGTGTACGCTGCCCTCTGGCGTGAGACTCGGCAGAAAGGTTGGCCCGGATGTTATTTTGTGGTATATGCTGCACAGAATGATACCAATCTCTGCTCGATGGGTCAGATGGGTGTAACGCCAGGACGTATATCGCGTCCACACGCTTTGATGCACGAATCGGATGGCGGCAGCGAGGTACTCCGACTTGGCGTGTACGTAGCGATACTCGGTCTCGAACTGCCCGTTGATGGTGTCCTCCGTCATTGCGGCAATGAGGCGCAGTATACGCAATGTTGACGAATAGTCACCAGCCTTTGTTTCCTTTTCGATGACGGACTGCGCAGGGCTGATTTTGATACCTTGTGCAGTCACCGAGAAGAAACCCGTTTGCTGCACTCCAGACCACAGTCTCGTGCTCTTGACCTTGACGAACGAAGTCGCAAGGGTGAGGGCGGAATTGAGAGCTGAAACGTGAATCGGGTCACGTGAACTTGATATCATTCGATTACTAATCACCCAGAAGGCGATGTCCAGAACATCCTTGGTGGATTCTTCATTGAGCGAGACCAGATCCTGACCGAGAGCATCATTGGCAACGACCAAGCGGCTGATGTATGAAAGGCCACTTGAGAGGAGCTCGTCCGATGGAACGGAAATACCGAAATCAGACCAGCTGTACTTTGAAGGTGGATTTAGTCCCGCAGCTTCGCGTAGCAGCGACAACAGGACACGCCATCCATTAAGCGACGTAGCCCACTTGATGATGATTGGTTTGTCGTTGACGCGATTCAGTTCAATCCCTCTGGACCCCTGAGGTATCGTCAGCCCGCCCGGCAATTCGATATCGGTCAGGTTGCGCCTGGCGTAGCTCCCATTATCTTCCTGCACTCTCTTGAAGTTGTCATCGATATCTTCAGCTTCCGGCAATACGAGAGTCAAGTACCGGAGATCTCTCAGCCAGTCAGAGGAATGGCCAGCAGCTTTTTCTGCCTCTTCGGGATTCCAATCGTCATCCGGGATCATTTGTGATCCCATACCGCTCAGACTGGACAGCAGCTTGATAGACTGCAGCGGGTATAATGGGAAGTTGACTGCCTCCAGAATTTCGCCTTTCGAAGGATGTTCTGCCGCATTTTCCCAGAAGAGGTTGCAAAGCGGAGCCGTCGAGTTCGAAGATCCCTATGACATCGAGAATTAAGCGTCGAGTTCTGAAGAAAGTTTGCGGATGCACTCACATTCCCGAATAGCGTCGCCCAGACCTCGAGCAGGCCATCCAAATCCTTGACGTAGGACGCCCTCACCAGCGAGGAAAGGGCCATCAATAACGCTGCAAGGTGAACATGTCAGAGAGAGCACGGCGAAGACGCGCATGAAAAGCCTACCATGAAAAGTCTCCTTGTAGCTCATGGAATCGTCCTCGTCCCTCGCCCCGTAGTCGGGTCTGCGTAGTAGCGCTCCACTCTGCATCCGGCTCCAGCGTTCGAAAACGTTCATCTCTGGCGACAAGGCAGCGGTCGCGACTTTCTGAAAGGTGGGAACGTCTTGCAAACTCTGATCCTCGGGTTGCAAGTAATCCGGCAATTGAGATAAGACGCTCGCCCAGCCGAGCAAAAGTAGCGGGAATGGTTCTCGTGAGGTGCAGTCCTGAGAAGCACCTCCTAGACTCTGGTGCAGTTGAATGATGTGGTCCCGCGATTGCAAGAGGTGAAGTTCTGCCGGATCCGTTACCTCAATGGTCTCGATCGTCAGGTCCGCAAGTTGTATCGATCCGTTTTGCAAGCTGGATGCTCCGGACGCCTCGATGCAGATCAGGCCGAGCAAGCCTTGTATCTTGTCGAAATAGAATTCCGTATCCGTCCGAGGTAGCATATCCAGCAACCTCTGATTGAGTTGATGTGCTCCGAACGCCGACCCAAGGACACCTTGCACTAAGCCGACCGAGAGATCTGCCTTGACAACCGTTGTCGAATTCCAGAATACGTAGATGAAAAGTGCTTCGAGAAGGGCGGTCTGCAATTTCAGATAGTGAAGCGCCCTATGCATAAAGCGTTAGCGGGTGTAAGCGAGCCATCGTGAAAGACGGCCTACCATTCCTTCGCGTTATCTTTCCCAAATTTCATGGTTGCCGGCGTTTGGGCCGCCTTGGCAAAGTTCATAAACATCGTCTGAATGAAACTCGCCGGTGATTCGCCAACGACTTCGTCCAAGACATTCTGCGCAAGGGCCTTGAGCCTAGCCTGCCTTGCATCCACGTCCAGTTCCGCTTCTTCCCCGTCGTCCAGCACAAGCATGTCGTCGAGTTCCTCGGTATTGAGAGACGCCGTCCGTATAAGCGCGCTCAGCAGATCGCAAATCTTCAAGACTTCTTGATGGTAATACTGCGTGAAGAGCCTCATAGTGTCGATGTTTTGCGTTCTCGTCGGCTTTGGTTTCGCTGATTTGGATAATACGCTTGATTGAAGAGCGGTTGCTGCTGCCGTTGCCGCCATGTCCTCCAGTATCCCTGCTTCATCCCTCTTGAAGCGGAGGTAGAGAACGGAGGATTCCGCTTCATCGATGCCCAGCCTCTCACTGATTTCGAGCACGAACGACTTGTCCGGTTCATTGAGATCGAATTCAACTTCGCTCGTCTTGCCCTTTTTGGTGACCGTCTTGACCTTCACTATGCCTTTCTCCACTTGAGCTTTCGACTCCGCGGACGGTGCTCCGAACGGGCTGATTGGATCGCGTAGGTATGGCACATAGGAGAGCAAGAGGGACTCGAGAGCGGGAAGGCTGATAGTTGACTGGAGGGAGGGATACTGTACAGCATAGCACAGGTCCCGGACGGGCCTACAGTTGCAAGAGATATCAGTGTCTGGAGGACTTTGCACTGGTATGCGGATACTCACGTCAGATACTGCTCTGCTGTTAGCGGTGTTGAAGCCATTATGGCAATGCAACCCTCTTCCGTTTTCCTTCTGGGGACTTCGGTCGTCCCAATTCGAGAAAAGCAAACAATGACGATATGGCCAGAATAGGTCTTTGTGGGTCGTCACAGCTGGGGTTGCGGTCGTCAAGTCGATGTCCAATGTAGCTGCTTGTACAACTTGACTGTGGTATTCTGATGAATACTCTGACGAAACTGACCTTGATTGACTAGGAGCGGAGATGTTGAGGCTCGAATCCGCGATGATCGAAACATCCGCGACATGCTCAACATGCTCAATGAATGTCTACCTAGCTGTCTACCTATACATCTTCTCCCTGCTCTGCAATACATCTCTCGCCCTGCGCAATAGCAAGCTCGCTATCCAACCACGTCAACGGGACACCGACATGCCTGCCGAATTTGCGGATGTGTGAGCCTCTCTTCGCCCTCCTTCGGCACGCATTTACTGATCTTGATCAACATAGTCTGACGAATCAGCCGGTGGTCATCGATAATGTCAGTGTTCACGGTGTCCGAACGTATACTTTATTGATCAGAGGATGCAGGGCTCTGGAACTATCAAAGCTGGCTTCGCGGGACAGGAGCAGCCAAAATGCTACTTTCCAAACTTGTCAGTGGCTCTTCATCAATTCCCCAGACAAGTGTGATTGAATTCTCGCCGACCTCAGCGTTGGCCGCCCAAAACACCAGAAAGTCATGATGGGAGGACTTGAAGAAGCGGACGTCTACATTGGCAGGAAAGCACAAGAACTTAGGGGTTTGCTGAAAATCAAATATCCGGTGGAACACGGTATTGTGAGTAGATTATCATACTCTGCAACACGTTGGTCCAAGTTGATTGCCGCCCTCGACAGGTGACCGACTGGGACGATATGGAGACGATATGGAACTACGTGTATCATGATGAACTGGGGACGTTACCAGAAGAGGTGAGCACAACAACCATAAGTCTGCTCTCTCATTGGCGTGGCACACCCTAACATTGGCCTTATGACCTTGTAGCATCCAGCGCTACTTACAGAAGCACCATTAAATCCACGGCAAAATCGTGATGTAGCAGCTCAGATCTTCTTTGAAACGTTCAACGTTCCAGCAATGTTCATGAGCGTACAGGCAGTATTGGCACTGTAAGCCACACAATTTAGGCGCTCCACGCATATTTCCGACGTGACAACCGCTTTCCAGATATTCTTCGGGGCGAACAACGGGGATGGTGTTAGACTGCGGGGATGGAGTAACGCATGCGGTGCCGGTGTACGAGGGTTTTTCGATGCCGCATGCTATTCGGCGCGTGGATATAGCAGGAAGGTCGGTCCGCTTCATGCTTGCTGCGGTTTGACCACTAACGTGTCCCTTGGCAGAGATGTGACAGATTACCTCCAGCTACTGCTGCGCAAGTCGGGTCATCACTTGCATACGTCGGCTGAGCGCGAGATCGTACGGACAATCAAGGAAAAGACGTGTTATGTGCCGGCGAACGTGTTGAAGGAGGACAAGGAGTTGATGGGGAAAACAGAAGAGTTCCGACTACCTGACGGAAAGGTGATACACGTAAGTGATACGACTGTCGATGCCGGTCGATCCTCTCTATTCACGCAATTCTGCTCTTCAGCTTGGGAGCGAAAGATACTGGGCGCCAGAAATATTGTTCAACCCAGAACTGATAGGCTCAGAGGATCCAGGAGTGCCACAGGTTGGTGCGAATGTTTAGGTAACGACGGACGCTCGCTTATGGCTTTCCTCCAAAGACCATTGTAGACTCGCTAAATCGCGTAGATCTCGATCTGAGGAAAGGCTTATACAGCAACATCCTCCTCAGCGGTGGCTCGACGCTTTGCAGAGGTGCGTGTTTCGGTCACGTTGTTAATCGCCTTGACCGATAGCATAACGGTCATCTAGGATTCGGCGACCGAGTGCTGTCGGAAGTGAAAAGGCTTGCTCCGCAGAAAGACGTCAAGCTGAAGATATACGCTCCTCCAGAGCGAAAGGTGAGCGAGAGTATCCCGTTACTAGACATCCTGACTGACCGCGTGGGACTCGTCGCAGTACTCAACGTGGATCGGTGGCAGTATTCTAGCAGGCTTGAGTACTTTTAAGAAGGTAAGGATCTTCCACTTTAGTGTTACCCGAAGCTGAACTGATTTTTCTAATGCGATCCACGTAGATGTGGGTGTCTGCTGAAGAGTATCAGGAGGATCCGGACATTATCCACCGAAGAGCGATGTGATGCCGAGTGTCTTTGAGCGTTTGACGTTGTATGTCTGGGATGACGATCCTGCTAACGACCTGTCATGACTATTGTATCGCCTAAGGATCTTCAACAGGGGCTCCCATTTCTGGACTTTATGCCTGGTTGATATACGTAGCTCGTGATCGGTCTCTCCTATTCTGGGGAGACAATTCCTGTCCGACAAAGTTGAAATCTACTCATGGCGCTGCCTTCCGTCCAATGCTCAGTGTGATGATAAAGCTCGAGTCCCACATGCATGCTGTTAACTCTAACATACAACCAAGGTGCTTGCTATGTCTGTTATGCCAATGCGGTTTACAGAGTGGCCATGCGCATCTGCGCGGGTTTCTTATTCTCCCCTGCTGTTTCGCGGTCGTTTCCGATCAGCCGCTTCTGTCACGGGTGGATCGGAATACGGCGTTCGCATCGTGCTCCTCGCCGGTTTCTTCTCCGATGTTCTTCTAGATCACGATCCGCATACCTCTGGCGAGGCACATGAATTGCACCCCGAACTGATGCTTGTCTTCCAATTCTTCAAGTTCTCTTCTGATCTTCAGTTTGATCGGTTCTTCCGGGATCAAGGGTTCTTTGACGTGTTGAATATAGACACGCAATCCTTCCAGAGGTCTTTCACTCTTCGGCAGGAAGGAAGCCATCAAGGCAAGCTCGTCGAACAAGCACGGTGGCGCCAAATGTCCGAACATTAGATGTTTGGGTCGAGAGCCGGTGTAGGAGCATTCGATCTGTCGTACAGCATGGATCAGTCACTTGTAAAGGAGCGGAAGGGAACAGGAGATCAAACTTACAAAGATGGCCCGAAGCGACCCCTGGCTCCATTTCTCCGCGGCGACTTTCCACACCTTGGTATTCAACTTCTCTGCGACGGGCCCTGTATGCGAGCTTTCGACATCACCGAAGAACAAGATCTCGGCGTCGTCCGCCTCCGACGCTATCTGCTCGCCTTTGCTTGTATCCTGAGACAACCGGATGAAGAACGCTGACGATTCGTATACGCCTTGGGTCGTGGTTCCATGCGATACTGGCAGTTCGAGTACTGACATGGCGAGCGCATTGCCCGTGATAGCAGAGATGGCGGATCGCAAGGGCAATCTTTGCGGTACGGGATAGGGAGGGGTTCTGTAACAAGAATGTGTCATCAAGACACCTGTCTCCGACAGACGCGTGGAGTTGGTGTACTTACGGACAATATTGTACACCTACGCCTGCTTTGACTTCGTATGCCGCTTGCATTTCCAGCTCCTTAGCCAAGTCCTCGACGGCAACGTCCATTGGCATCCGAACATCTGGCAGGACACGTTTCGAACTCTGGCTCGCGGGCTCGACTTCTCTGGAATTCTTGCGCTGTTTGTTTTTGTTTCGGAGAGTAGAATTCAGAGCGGCCAGTAACGACGACCTTCGACGAGATTTCGGCGGCGATCCTACGTTCGTGGTGGATTTTACGGGAATAGCATTGGCACCATTCCGTATCAAGCTTTCCGGCACGTCTGCTGCATCAGCTGCATCGGCCATGCCCTTGTGATTCACGAGTCCGGTTTCCGTCAATAGTAAGTGTTCTTCTTTGCCGGTCCTGCGGAGATCTGATGGGAACGCCTCGGCCCAACAGCCAAGTTCTGGCCAGACATCCCCTTGATACACTTTTTCAATTTTCTCGAGCGTTGAAAGACTCGCGTATACAGGGCGACGAGCAGAGTGTATGGACGGACAGGTCTTATCGATCGTCGATGGGTCTTGAGTAGCAGGCGGGGCAGGTGGCATTGGAAGCGATCCCGTGGAGAGCACGAGAGAAAGAATATGGTCGAAATGCGCGTGGGTCACAAGAAACGAGCTGGACACACAGAGATTATCAGTCCTGGGGCTATCAGTCAAGCGTCGAGCAGCTCACGTCAAATGGCTAAACAGCCAAGCAGCTTTCAGCACCGGTGTCTGATGGTCCTCTGGCCATTCAAGGCCTGGAAACAGTATCTCCTCTTCGACGTGAACCTCCTCTGGACCAGCGATACCTAGCTTCCTAAGCACCGGTGGTGGATCCGAGTTGTACGTATGTCTGATGTCTGTTTCACCGCGCATCGAAGCTGTGACGGGCGGTGTCTGCGGCGGTACCTGCGATTCTTGTGATTCTGATGGCAGAGCGCTGGGATCTGGTGTGAGGGGCTGCGAGAAGCTCTGTCCGGTCGGAATCGATGGACTTGGATTGCCAGACGCTTGTTCTAGTTTTCGAAGGGCTTTGGTGAGGATTGCTTGATGAAGCAAAGCCGTCAAAGCGCCAATACCGCATCCTAGTGCGGAGTAGGGATCAGCAGAGAGCGAAGGAGCCGTCCAAGACGAACAACATACCTCCCTCTAGTCCCAACCAACCTTCATCCCACCGACTAGCGTACGGCTTGCACATGTATCCCAAGACATCGCCTTCCAACGGTCCTCCCCCTGCTCCAAGGCACACGATCTCGAACGCTGGTTGCATACTCTGTCCCTCGGACATGGTGCGAGTCGGTGAATAGCCTTAGGGTAGAGATCTTGTCAGGATTGGACAACCGGGTTCAACTGTGGCGGATGTCTCTCCAGCTGCAGCAATGAGGCCAAGACGGGTCGAGTGGTATAGAATATACACTTGTACTGACAGAATCCGTCGGTGTCGGTTATTCGGCCCGATCGCACATGGTGTTGGTGTCCGCGTATGCTGCGTCGATATGCTGCAGCTAGGTAATAGGTATAGCAGCGATGATGAGTGGGCAAGTCTGCAACACGGCAGGGCGCATTTCCGACACTCGGAGTCGAGCAGCAGATATATAGCTGCTCGCGCAGCAAAGTAAAAGCATATCATGAACACTGGCTTGTTCGAAAAACCGTTTAAAGTTTATAGTTGACAGGTGAAACACGTGAAGTACTAACTGGTGGACTGGTGACTTCGCTTCGTCGATCCCTTCTATGCCAGGCACCCGGTGTCGTGTCATCTCCCTCGCATTCTGCAATCATTCTAGCTATCGTTCTTCATTCTCCGAGGCATAGATGCGATCAATTTTGTAAACTGTTGGTCTGAATGATCTTCCACCCACAACAATTCACATACCCGGCAGCACCAATGCCCAGCGAGGAAAAGGAGCAAAGCCATTATTCTATAATACAGCCAATTTCCTTGCGAGGCAAGGAGTCGATTTTTCTATGTGCCTGCCTGTGCCCATGCACACACTCATATATGACATACGCCTCGATCGGAATCCCGGCAGCACTTGCTCGAGACGCCCAAATTCAGTCTATATTCGAGACCGTATCGTCGTTCTGAAAGGCGCGCGCGCCACCTAGTAATCGCCTTCTCCAACGAACTCTCTCCAGCTCTGCAAAAAGGCCGCAACGAATCAATACATCTCTTCATGCTGTATGTCTGTCGTCTCTCGGTGACATACCTTGACTTCTGAAGGAATGTTGCCCTCTGTATACGGTTCCAAGGCACCCTGAGGAATCTTCTTTGCCAAGGCTTCAACGAATAGTTGTGCGCACTGAGCGTTGTTGATCAACTGCAAGGAAGACTAGTTAGTAACGTTCGCCGACGACTTCTCTCCAAGTCTACTTACGACGATACCAAAGTCGACGGCATTCCTTCGAGCGACATAGTCCTCGTCAACCGTATCCCTTCCACGAGCCTTGGCCAAATTGATGACTGCCTGGATGTCGAACTCTTCAAACACTTCTCGCAACTTTCTCTTGTCCTTGGTCGGGAAGAAGATCTTCTTGGCAGACTGCGAAGAGAAGACTGACGTTAAACACCATGTCTATTCTCCAGACGATGCTCGACTTACGACATATGGTATCGAGTTCAAGAAGCTCTCCACTCCGCTGTTCGAGCAGTAGAGCTTGTAGCCCAAGTTTTGCAGTTCGACGGCAACCGACTTCATTTCTGGCTGAGCGATGTCACCGCCGATCAAAACACCGGATCCGACCTTCGGCGGCTTGAATCCGTTCACGGAGCAGAGAGCTACAAGTGGATGGCTCGGTCAGAAATGGGATAAAGTGTGGGCCGCATGTCATTGCTTACCTGCCCAGTAAGCTTCCCACCTGTCGGTACCGAACGAGGCAATTTCACCGGTACTAGCCATTTCTATGGAAGGAGAGTCAGCAGGAATACGGGAACCGGAAGCGGTGCTACTTACCAACGCCCAAGAATGGATCGGCACCCGCCAGACGGGTCCACGAGAATTGCGGTACCTTGATGGCAACGTAATCCCTCTTCTCCTTCATCAGATCAACGGGTTCGGGTACATTGACACCTGTGATGGCCGCACTGGCAACATCGATAAAGTTGTGTCCAAGGACCTTGGAGACGAAGGGGAACGATCGGGATGCTCGCAAGTTGCACTCGATAACCTTCAACTCGGCCTCCTTGCCGTCTGCTGCCGGCTTTCGGATGACTTGCATGTTGTAAGGACCGGAAATATCGAAGGCCTTGCCGACCTTTTCGGCGATGACCTTGAGCCTATCGAGATCGGCATCGGAAAGAGAGTAGGGCGGCAAGACAAGGGTGGCATCGCCGGAGTGAACACCGGCCTTTTCGACGTGCTCAGAGACAGCGTGAACAAGCAATTTACCCTGATGAGCAACGGCGTCGATGTCGATTTCCTGGGCGTTGTCAATGAACTTGGAGATGACGACAGGGTGGTCGGGCGAGACGTTAGCGGCAGCAGAGAGGTTAAACTCCATAGTGGAGTCGTCCCAGACGACGTTCATAGCGGCACCAGACAGGACGTAAGAAGGTCGAATAAGGACGGGGTAACTAGAGACGAGCGATGATCAGCCCTGTTCTTGAAAAGGGTGTATTAGGTTTTTCTATACTCACCCAACCTTGTTGGCGAACTCCTTGGCCTGTTCAACGGAAACCGCTTCAGTCCACTCTGGCTGGTCAACACCGATCGAGTCCAGGATGGACGAGAACTTGTGTCGGTCTTCAGCGTTGTCGATTTGCTCCGGATCCGTTCCAAGGACGTTGAGACCAGCCTTCTTGAGCCTCAAGGCGATGTTTTGCGGCAACTGACCACCAACGCTGACAATGACACCATCAGCAGCTTCAAGCTCGTAGATGTCCATGACTCGTTCGAAGCCCAACTCTTCAAAGTAGAGTCGGTCGGCCTCGTCGAAATCGGTCGAAACAGTCTCGGGGTTGTAGTTGATCATGATCGTCTTCTTCCCCTGTGCTCGGACTGCTCGAGAACATGTAACAGCACACCAATCGAATTCGACACTGCTGCCGATTCGGTAGACACCACTGCCCAAGACCATGGTTCCGTGCTCGTCGAATTCGATGTCGTGTTCGGTAGCATTGTAGGTCGTGTACAGATAGTTGGTGTATGCCGGGAATTCCGCAGCCAAGGTGTCAATTCGCTTAACGAAGGGAGTGACCTTGTGAGCCTTTCGGACCTTTCGGACTTCGGCTTCGGTCGTGTTGGTCAACTCGGCGATCTGTTCATCGGAGAAACCGGTTCGCTTAGCGGTCAACATGGTGTTCCTGTCGATMTGCTCCAACGGGGTCTTTTGTAATGCCTTGTAGACGTTGCAGATGTTCTCGAGCTTGTACAAGTACCACTTGGTGATCTTGGTCAAGTCGTGAATTCGGTCGACCGAGTAGTCGAGGTTGAGCATGGCGTGAGCAATGGCGAACAATCGTCGGTCGTTGTTGTTGGCCAAGGCGGTGTCAATGTCTTCCGGCTGCCAGTATGCGCCGAAACCGTTGAATCGAGGATCGACTTGACGAATGGCCTTTTGAAGCGATTCCTCGAACGTTCGACCGATAGCCATGACTTCACCGACAGACTTCATGGCGGATCCGACGGTTCGCTCGACGTACTGGAACTTTGCCAAATCCCACTTGGGGATCTTGGTGACGATGTAGTCGAGCGAAGGCTCGAAACAGGCGGTGGTCGTCTTGGTCACGGCGTTGGGCAGCTCGGGAAGAGTGTGGCCGAGGGCGATCTTAGCAGCAGTGTAGGCCAAGGGGTAACCAGTGGCTTTCGAGGCCAATGCGCTGCGGGAAGAAGATCAGTCGAGGGGATTCCGATCAGGGGCTCTCACAGGACTTACGAAGATCGACTGAGACGAGCGTTCATCTCGATAACCATGTATTCGCTGCTCTCCGGGTTGAGGGCGTACTGTACGTTGCACTCACCCACCACACCGACGTGCCTGACGATTTTGATGGCAGCGGTTCGGAGCATGTGGTATTCCTCGTCGGTCAACGTCTGCGAAGGCGCAACGACGATGGAGTCACCGGTATGTGTTCCGAGCGGGTCAAAGTTTTCCATGTTGCAGCAGATAATGGTGTTCTGAATTCCCAGACCAGTCAGCACATCGCCGCATCCACCTCTAAACAAAACCACTCACATCGGCGGCATCTCGGACGACTTCATACTCGACCTCTTTCCAGCCCTTCAAACTCTTTTCAATCAGAATCTGAGGCGACAGACTCAAACTCTTGGCAGACAAGTTTCGGAGTTCCTCTTCATCGTGAGCGAAACCGGAACCGAGACCACCAAGGGAAAAGGCGGATCGAACGATGATGGGGTAGCCGATTTCGGCGGCAGCGTCGAGGGCCGCTTGGATCGAGGAGACAGCAACAGAGTGCGCAGCGGGAATGTCGATTTCTGAGGGGAATGTTGTCAGGAATCTGTAGCAATCTTCCATTTCGGCTTCAACTTACCGTTCAAAGCCTGAACGAACAAGTCTCGGTCTTCACTGACTTCGAGCGTCCTGATCGAGGTACCCAAGACCTTGACGCCGAGCCTCTCCAAGACACCCATCTTGTCGAGCTGAATACCAACGTTCAACGCACTCTGTCCACCGAAAGTGAGCAGGATACCATCCGGTCGTTCCTTTTCAAGAACGTAGGCGACATAGTCGGCCGTGACGGGCAGGAAATAGACCGACGAGGCTAGATGATGTGATGTCTGGATTGTAGCAATGTTGGGGTTGATGAGGACGGTTTCGATGTTGGATTCTTTGAGAGCCTTGATGGCTTGCGAACCTAGGGACCGATAAAGTGTTGGCAGGACGTTCCACATCATTGACTTGCTCACTTACCAGAGTAATCGAATTCACCAGCCTGTCCGATGGAAAGACCACCGGAACCTACGACGAGCACCTTCTTGACATCTGGCTTTTCGAGCCTGGGCAAGACCTTGCTTGAGATTTTCCTCGCGAGCTCGGACGGCGAGTTGAGCGTTGGCTCTCCCGACTCGGCCTTGTGGTAGTCACCTACAGCCGGTGCAGCAATGGCTCGAGCAGCTTTTGATGTGCTGAAGAATCGAGTCGACGTCGTCGACAGCGGGTTGACGAGCGGTGATGAACGGACCGAGGCTGTTGGCAGGTGAATGGATCGAGTGGACGATCGGAGAGATCGTAATGTTGAGCGATACATATTGGGCAGAGGTTTTGAGAATGCGACGCTGCAGCAAGACGCACGACCGGAAAGCGCGACGGAGAGGGGAAGGCGAGCCCTGGTGGGGAAAGAGATTGCTGCTTGTGTTGACGTGGGCACACGACAACAGCAAGTTGGCAGGTAGAAGCGTAGTGAGTTGACCTTGAGTTCGAGGGAAGAGAGGCAAGGTATCGGCCTTGTTGAAAAAAGTTTGAAGACGATAGAGGGAAGCATTGACTGGTATCGGTATACAGAGAACCCGCAGCACCGTAGATCGCGTAGAGTGCTCTCGGGCGTAAACTCGCAAAAGCGGAAGCATATGCTTTCCTTTTTCGGTCTTCAGCATTCCGCTTTTTCGATCGGGCAAGGATCTCCTACCGGATTCTTCGACTTGTGAAGCACTTCGAGGACCTGTTGAGCTTACAACTTCTAATGACAAGCTGATGGCACGTCTATTTAGGGATGTACCGCAATAGTAGAGCCTGGAGAAGAATGCGCCTTCTGCTAGATCGCTCACTTTGTATTTCCGCTACCCCGAGCATTTATCCACCACTCTCTTCATACAGCTATTGACGTCCTCCAATGATGGCGGCCAAAGTGCGGTAGATCCGAAAAGCCTTCACCGTTCTTGATAAGCGCACTGCGCGCTGCGCTTGAGCGGTCTCGTCGCAAAGATAACATCGTTAACCGCCGCCAATAGTTGAACCGGATGTAGCCACGAAAAAGCGCAACTAATTCAGCTCACTTGCCGGGGCCCGGCTAGCGAGAGTCGGTGGAATGTAATCGAAGGGGTCTCAGAGTAATTTGGAGCGAGGTGATATCATTCTGAATGTGGGACAACTTACAAGTACTCTGTGTAGCTGACTCGGGCTAGTAAGGCGCAGTCACCGACTCATTCGCAAATATTCTCACGATTGGAATGTCATTTCACGTATCTAAGCTGTTGCCTGACCTCACGACTCCTTTCTGGTCCTCAAAATTGGTCACCACCTCCACCTTAACTGTCGTTGCCCTCATCGTCGCAACGATCATGCCTTGGTTCTGGCGCACAAAGCTCGCATTCGCCGGCAAAGTACGTATCAATGTCAGCTCCGCGGCAAACCTCTGGCTGACCTTCGACAAAACCAGCATTGCTATGTAACGGGCGGTTCATCCGGTTTGGGGCTCGCTCTCTCCGAATACCTAGCATCGCAAGGAGCGCACGTGACGATCGTCGCTCGGGACGTTAAAAAGCTGGAAGAGGCAAAGCTGCGTATAGAGGTTCGTTTTGCTCTTCGCTGTTGCTTCTCCAATGAGACCCGATCTTCAGGATGTCTAACACTTGACTCCTCAGACACATCGTACATCCGAAAGCCAAAAGATCGTATCCATCTCGGCGGACCTCACGAGACAAGCCGATTCCGCCAGAGCGTACCAGGACGCAATCGCTCAGCATGGCGGTGCTGAGCCGAGCAATGTCTTCCTCTGCGCAGGACACGCGAAACCGGGATTCTTCATCGAAACGGATGAAAGCGATCTGCGTTCGGTATGTTTCTGGGAAGGCGGACAAACCGTACGAGTCTTACGCGCCAACATTCCACAATAGGGTCTAGACGGAACATATTGGGTCTCTGCTTGGACCGCCCAAGTGAGTTCTTCCTGTCTTTCTCCGCGTTCGTTGCTGAGGTTATGTCTACAGGCCGCAGGAAAAGCCATGATGGCGGCAAATAGAGGCGGCCGTATCGTTTTTGTGGGATCATTCTTGGCATTAACAACTTTTGTCGGATATGCTGGCTATGCTCCGGGTAAATATGCTTTGAAAGGTAAGGCTCCGCTCATCTTCCTATGTCGATCTTCCTCATGCTCGCCTTCTTTCAGGATTGGCCGACACGTTGCGCTCAGAGTACCTCCTCTACAACATCAACGTACACTTGTACCTCCCCGCCGGGATCCTTTCACCAAACTATGAAGTCGAGAACCGTACGAAGCCTGACATCACCAAAAAGATTGAGGAAGGCGATACCCCGATGACCCCTGAGGATTGTGTCAAGTGTTTGATCAACGGTAGGCGAGCCGCTCTCGGAGACGCTGACATGTGACTGACACTGTCGTCAGGCCTCGAAAGAGGATACTTTCAGATAACCAATGACATGATCACTGATATCCTTCGAGTCGCGTCGAGAGGCAATGCGCCTGGAAACAATGTCATCTGGGACACATGCCTCGTCGTCATTGCGGCGGTAAGCTCCTTACATTGAAGGTGGTATGCTTGCTCACTTGTGTTTCCGGCAGATCGGCGTGCCAATATGGCGAATGATAATCGATTATCAAGTCAAGGGTCATCGAGCTAGGCATGCGGAGCGGATGAAGATGTCGAGCGGTCGCGCATCATAGGCGAGATGGGCCAAACTTGTACAGACTTGTCCACAAGTTGGACGTCATCGCTTGATTAGACGCTTATTGTCGCATAGAAGCAAGTTGAAGAATGTGAACTAGTCCTTGCTGGATGCTCTCGGCAATTTGCCATCATGAAGACACCAGCCTACACAGCCTCATTCGGGAAGTCAAGTTCCGTTGGCATTCAACGAATCATGGATTCGATGACCAGAAGATAGCGGCTCGAGATCATTAAGCTTCGAATCGAAGAACCACCGAGGCGATTCAAGGTTGTGAGATCACAAACTCCGGTAATAGCCTTTGCATTCCACGGCGAGATGCCACCGACGACGTCTGTTCGATCCAATGTGCCTCTTGTCTTGCTTCAGAATTTTCGCAAGTCAGACGAACGGCTAATAAGCGGTTCAGCAATGGGCTGCCACCTCAGGTGCCGGATCAGCGGCTCGTCTACAAAACGACCTTGAGAAGTTTTGTTCCGCCTGAATCCTCAGTATCGTTGTCTCGAAGACCCGCCTGGGAGACCCCCTGATACTAATCGGTGATGCCGTTACCTATGCCTATTCCTCCTACAACGCCCTAATCCTCCGATTACTTCCCTAATCGCTGTTCCACGCCCTGCCACCTTTTTATCCCCCGGTCCCACTCATGCACCCCAGCTGCAGCCTGGTCATCGCTGGCCACCCGCATTGGTGTCGCTTGACTATCCCACGTTCATGGCGTCAGATTCTACACAGATCGCGTGAATGTGGGTATGGGACGTACAATATCTCCGTCAAGCGTAATGACCAGAACGGATAGCCGTGTATCTGTGGCGCATCGTTGGGTAGAACGCTCTTCAGCACTCGATGTACTGGATTTGTGGTGGTAGGGAGATGAAGTGGTTGAATTATGAGTAGGCATGGATCAGATTGGAATTCTAGGTATTCTTTTGCTAAGGTTCAGTTAAGAAAAAGCTTGGAAGAGGCGCAGACGTACCTCGTATACGATCATCTAGCATTTCTTGCGTAACGTCTTCTGACCGTACTCCCTCATTCAGTAGCTGACGCGTGAGGTGTGCAAGCATTGTGCCGCCCTCCGCGCTGAGCGGAAGGATATGCACAATCACTGGGCGTCGAAAACGGCACGAACAGGTGATATCCGGTAGGTCAGGAAAGACTGAGTATGTACGTTTCGGCCGCGATGGCGATGGCGCCGAGGGTTCGTTGGGCGCTGTTTGTTCTTCAAGCGTGATTGACGGAGTGTTGATTCCAGAAGAGGAGGAAGCGTCGATTTGAACCCAATCATGGTCTTTTTCTTCGGTATCTCGATTGCGATAAGTTGAAGAATCTTGGGCCGAATCCAATGTAGCAGGTGGTATCTCTGTGTTGAGCGTAGAATCCGGTATCGGACAAGACCTATCAAAAGGACAGAATCAGTCTGTGAGGGGAAAGTTCGGGTGATCGATGGGTCATGCGGCCAGGAATAATAGCAATTATCTGTGGTGACACATCACCGTGAATGGCAGTGGCGACTGCGTAGACTTCAAGCCAGTTCCCCGCTGCCATGCGTATTCTGTCATACATGCCCTGTAGCTGTCCTTTGTCTCTCTTTACCAAATCTTCTCGTAACCCTCGAGCGATAGTCATCGGCTTCACCCTCAATCGTGATCGTCGCTTGACTTTTACTCACTCAAATAGACCTTCTTCACTCCACAAGCTCACTTCCCCCACCCCTCGTTCTCCAGCCCACCGCACAACCTCTCTCACCACTCTTCGTGCTACGTCTTCATCCGCTTGACCGACGACGGAAAACGCAACATGTCTCGGGACTTTGCTTCCTATCCTCGTGTCGGATGTTCTGCGGGACAGCAGTGTGTCGAGGTGTGTGGCCAAAATATCCGCGGCGTGTATTGCTAGCAGCAAAGGACGCAAGACGAGCGTATCGAGGGACATGGTTGATCGAGGAGAGAAGAGGTTGAATAGTGAAGTTCCACATGTCATCTCTTTGTGTTTCATTTATTCGCGTGCCTCCACTGCGGATCCAGAACCTAAAGGGTTGATTTCCTTGAATCGCTTCTCTGCACGACTTGCCTTCCATTTCGTGGACCGTCCTCTCATCCAATCGTTCAGACACCATGGCAGACTCGGTCGTTCGGTCGCATCTTGCTCACTCAAGTATCCGAGCCCAAGCTACACGGCGAAAACAAAACCCAAAAGAGCCAAAGAAAAACAAGGCAGAACCGGGGGACAAGCAGAGCGTCAAAGCGGTCCTCGGGTCTCCATGGACAGTTCAGTGGGAGGGAGAAGGGGAAGATCTGGTGGATCTTATTCGTGCAGAGGTTGGGGAAGTGGCGCTGTTCCATAAAGCTAGGGAGAGGAAGAAGAGAGGTGAGTCGCAACCATGGTGACGGAGCTGCGCAGATGGGAGACGGGGCAGTACCTGGAACGACGATGAGAGCCGGATTCATTCGGGTGGAACCGTAGGTATGGTCCTCAAGGCGATCATCGGATCATCGAAAATTCACACCGCGATGTCTGTTCATCTCCGGCCGTCATTTGATCATTTCGTGAACATGCTGAATTCACCTCTTTCTCGATAGCATCGTCAAAACCCGACGCTCCGCCAATTCCATCTCCAACAGCCCCGCCCGTCCTCGCAAGCATCACCTTTGGCCTGAACGAAACGATCAAGCAACTCGAGCGCGCCCGATTAGACCTCGAGATCTCCGTTGATGCCTTAGTAGCGGGACACTCAGACTTCCGTTTCTCCGACATGGAGCGCAATGGGCTGATTCCGACCGCTCCGGCGGCAGGTCCTTCACGCCTGGGGACGCCGCCGGCCCCACCACCGCGTGTAATCTTTGTCTGTGTGCACGATATCAACCCGAGGGAGTTGGTGGAGCATATACCGCGGTATGTGGCGAGTTGGAATGCGCTAGTTGCTCGTTCGAAGGCGAGGTTGGGGGAATGGGCGCGCGCAGATGGGGCCGAGGGAGAGGACAGGAAGAGCAAGGTCGAGCGACTGGTTGGGCGAAAGGAGATATGGCTTGTGCCGTTGAAAAAAGGGTCGGAGCAAGTATTGGCTCATGCGGTGAGCCTGAGGCGTGTGAGCGTGATGAGTGTGACCGTGAGTCGGGCGGTACCGAGTCGTCAGACCATGCTGAACGGCTTATACAGAACGACTTTCCGAACGTGTCCGAGATTCTCTCCCGTCTCGCTTCAGGCAAGCTACAGCCTCCTATGCCACCATTCCCACTCCACGCGCTCGCCCCATCATCGATCACGACGCCAATCTATGCCCCAACGCTTCTCAAAGCAGTACATACCACCATTCCGGCAGACGTCAAGGGCCGAAAAGCTCGCCGCGTGGCTGCCGTCCGTGTCGCGCGCGAGGCGCAGAAACGCAAGAAGCGGGAAGAGGTCGAGCGGACGAGGCGGACCATAGGATGGAAGGTCGGGGGAAAGTGGTATGGCGGGAGCGAGCAAAAGAAGAGGGATCGCAAGGGAAAGTGGGAGGGAAGGAAGAGGGTGGAAGGATTGATCAAAGACCGAAAGAAGAAAAAGGCCATCAAGGATAAGACGGCGAAGCGGACGACGGAGATCAGAGTCCATATGTAAGCGACATGGTAACGCAACTCCACGGCGAGATCAACACGGTATTGCGATAGCGCTGTGCTGTGACCAGGCCAATTTCGAGTGATCTCGGAATAGACAGCCTTCTATGTTTGCTCGTTTCGCCAAAAGCACAGCGCTCAACTCTGCGACTCAGGCTTCAGTTGCACTTGTCGCAGCCTTCAAGCAAGCTATGTGATTTCAAGGATTTTTGAAGAAATAATGACACATAACACCTTCGCTCTTCGCCCTAATCATCTTCATTCCCGGACCCATCATCTTCCACCCAGGAAAGAAATACGCTAGCCAGCAGAGTGCTCGCCGTTGAGGGTAATCGAGGGGATACCCTCCGGTTCAAGCGCATCGCACAGAAATCCTTCTCGGAAACTGACAGACTCTGGCTCATTCCGTCGCTCCGTGGATCTTGGCGACAGCTTCCTCCCCGCTCTCGTAGGATACTCGCGTCCTTTCCCACACATTTCCGTCTTCTGCTGATGATGCTGGCTCCAGGATTAGGCGCAAGGTAGGGGCTTTTCCGATAACACTGTCGCGGGATGGCTAATGTCTAAGCTGCTTTATTAAGATGGTTGTTCGAGCGATTGCGATTGAGGATCGAGGCTGGAAATATCCTACTACGGATGAGATCGGGTTTGTATCACCTTGTATCGGATTGACGAAGCGAGATGGGGGGTCAAGGGTGCTTCGGGAGGGATCGAAAAAAAGGCGAATACTGAATGCTGGATGATCAGCTGTCCTACTGATAGTTATAGGTGACTGCTGTTCTCAGAATTAACCCTTTCCAAGTTTGTTGAGAGGGATCTAAACAAGCAGGGGATGCCTTCGCTACCAGGCTAATCTCAGAGAATTCCTTTGTAGTCATGATCTAGTCAGATACCCGCAAGGAGCTACGAAAGGAAGGCAGACAGGGCGTTGCAGCTCCTTTGCGCCAGAACCATTTGACGATTGCGTAGGCTGGACCCAACACCACAGCACATGCGTTCCCTTTTCAGGTCAGGTGTGGTCAAAGGCCGGAGACATCATTGGATCACTCAGCCGTACAAGTAAGTCTATTTGCGCTTATAAAGAAAACAGTTGAAAGTCTAGAGACGTCCGAGTGCAGCCAGTGGGCCGTTTGTAATCTTGCATTTATGGACTTAGACTACAACATTGTTGATCTAGATTAACAGCGACTAGCTCTGCTTCTGCGTGCCGTCCTCGACACGCAGTCCCTTCAACCTGAAAGACACCTCTTCTGGCCCCGAAGTGACATCTATATCGAGCAGGATCTCGTCAGGACCCTCAATCGGACCGCTTGGTGATTCGACGTTGCGTCCTTCCGCAATCAGAGTCCGTTGCAAAAGAAGATCCCCATTGGAGCCATGGATCTCGCCCCTCGATAATGAGAATTGCCCGATGCGAAGTGACTGCATCACGGACACTAGACGTGTGTGTGTGTGTGTGTGTGTGTGTGTGTGTGTGTGTGTGTGTGTGTGTGTGTGTGTGTGTGTGTGTGTGTGTGTGTGTGTGTGTGTGTGTGTGT